>OY720411.1:0-10000 GCA_963082905.1 Oligia fasciuncula
CTAACCTAACCTAACCTAACCTAACCTAACCTAACCTAACCTAACCTAACCTAACCTAACCTAACCTAACCTAACCTAACCTAACCTAACCTAACCTAACCTAACCTAACCTAACCTAACCTAACCTAACCTAACCTAACCTAACCTAACCTAACCTAACCTAACCTAACCTAACCTAACCTAACCTAACCTAACCTAACCTAACCTAACCTAACCTAACCTAACCTAACCTAACCTAACCTAACCTAACCTAACCTAACCTAACCTAACCTAACCTAACCTAACCTAACCTAACCTAACCTAACCTAACCTAACCTAACCTAACCTAACCTAACCTAACCTAACCTAACCTAACCTAACCTAACCTAACCTAACCTAACCTAACCTAACCTAACCTAACCTAACCTAACCTAACCTAACCTAACCTAACCTAACCTAACCTAACCTAACCTAACCTAACCTAACCTAACCTAACCTAACCTAACCTAACCTAACCTAACCTAACCTAACCTAACCTAACCTAACCTAACCTAACCTAACCTAACCTAACCTAACCTAACCTAACCTAACCTAACCTAACCTAACCTAACCTAACCTAACCTAACCTAACCTAACCTAACCTAACCTAACCTAACCTAACCTAACCTAACCTAACCTAACCTAACCTAACCTAACCTAACCTAACCTAACCTAACCTAACCTAACCTAACCTAACCTAACCTAACCTAACCTAACCTAACCTAACCTAACCTAACCTAACCTAACCTAACCTAACCTAACCTAACCTAACCTAACCTAACCTAACCTAACCTAACCTAACCTAACCTAACCTAACCTAACCTAACCTAACCTAACCTAACCTAACCTAACCTAACCTAACCTAACCTAACCTAACCTAACCTAACCTAACCTAACCTAACCTAACCTAACCTAACCTAACCTAACCTAACCTAACCTAACCTAACCTAACCTAACCTAACCTAACCTAACCTAACCTAACCTAACCTAACCTAACCTAACCTAACCTAACCTAACCTAACCTAACCTAACCTAACCTAACCTAACCTAACCTAACCTAACCTAACCTAACCTAACCTAACCTAACCTAACCTAACCTAACCTAACCTAACCTAACCTAACCTAACCTAACCTAACCTAACCTAACCTAACCTAACCTAACCTAACCTAACCTAACCTAACCTAACCTAACCTAACCTAACCTAACCTAACCTAACCTAACCTAACCTAACCTAACCTAACCTAACCTAACCTAACCTAACCTAACCTAACCTAACCTAACCTAACCTAACCTAACCTAACCTAACCTAACCTAACCTAACCTAACCTAACCTAACCTAACCTAACCTAACCTAACCTAACCTAACCTAACCTAACCTAACCTAACCTAACCTAACCTAACCTAACCTAACCTAACCTAACCTAACCTAACCTAACCTAACCTAACCTAACCTAACCTAACCTAACCTAACCTAACCTAACCTAACCTAACCTAACCTAACCTAACCTAACCTAACCTAACCTAACCTAACCTAACCTAACCTAACCTAACCTAACCTAACCTAACCTAACCTAACCTAACCTAACCTAACCTAACCTAACCTAACCTAACCTAACCTAACCTAACCTAACCTAACCTAACCTAACCTAACCTAACCTAACCTAACCTAACCTAACCTAACCTAACCTAACCTAACCTAACCTAACCTAACCTAACCTAACCTAACCTAACCTAACCTAACCTAACCTAACCTAACCTAACCTAACCTAACCTAACCTAACCTAACCTAACCTAACCTAACCTAACCTAACCTAACCTAACCTAACCTAACCTAACCTAACCTAACCTAACCTAACCTAACCTAACCTAACCTAACCTAACCTAACCTAACCTAACCTAACCTAACCTAACCTAACCTAACCTAACCTAACCTAACCTAACCTAACCTAACCTAACCTAACCTAACCTAACCTAACCTAACCTAACCTAACCTAACCTAACCTAACCTAACCTAACCTAACCTAACCTAACCTAACCTAACCTAACCTAACCTAACCTAACCTAACCTAACCTAACCTAACCTAACCTAACCTAACCTAACCTAACCTAACCTAACCTAACCTAACCTAACCTAACCTAACCTAACCTAACCTAACCTAACCTAACCTAACCTAACCTAACCTAACCTAACCTAACCTAACCTAACCTAACCTAACCTAACCTAACCTAACCTAACCTAACCTAACCTAACCTAACCTAACCTAACCTAACCTAACCTAACCTAACCTAACCTAACCTAACCTAACCTAACCTAACCTAACCTAACCTAACCTAACCTAACCTAACCTAACCTAACCTAACCTAACCTAACCTAACCTAACCTAACCTAACCTAACCTAACCTAACCTAACCTAACCTAACCTAACCTAACCTAACCTAACCTAACCTAACCTAACCTAACCTAACCTAACCTAACCTAACCTAACCTAACCTAACCTAACCTAACCTAACCTAACCTAACCTAACCTAACCTAACCTAACCTAACCTAACCTAACCTAACCTAACCTAACCTAACCTAACCTAACCTAACCTAACCTAACCTAACCTAACCTAACCTAACCTAACCTAACCTAACCTAACCTAACCTAACCTAACCTAACCTAACCTAACCTAACCTAACCTAACCTAACCTAACCTAACCTAACCTAACCTAACCTAACCTAACCTAACCTAACCTAACCTAACCTAACCTAACCTAACCTAACCTAACCTAACCTAACCTAACCTAACCTAACCTAACCTAACCTAACCTAACCTAACCTAACCTAACCTAACCTAACCTAACCTAACCTAACCTAACCTAACCTAACCTAACCTAACCTAACCTAACCTAACCTAACCTAACCTAACCTAACCTAACCTAACCTAACCTAACCTAACCTAACCTAACCTAACCTAACCTAACCTAACCTAACCTAACCTAACCTAACCTAACCTAACCTAACCTAACCTAACCTAACCTAACCTAACCTAACCTAACCTAACCTAACCTAACCTAACCTAACCTAACCTAACCTAACCTAACCTAACCTAACCTAACCTAACCTAACCTAACCTAACCTAACCTAACCTAACCTAACCTAACCTAACCTAACCTAACCTAACCTAACCTAACCTAACCTAACCTAACCTAACCTAACCTAACCTAACCTAACCTAACCTAACCTAACCTAACCTAACCTAACCTAACCTAACCTAACCTAACCTAACCTAACCTAACCTAACCTAACCTAACCTAACCTAACCTAACCTAACCTAACCTAACCTAACCTAACCTAACCTAACCTAACCTAACCTAACCTAACCTAACCTAACCTAACCTAACCTAACCTAACCTAACCTAACCTAACCTAACCTAACCTAACCTAACCTAACCTAACCTAACCTAACCTAACCTAACCTAACCTAACCTAACCTAACCTAACCTAACCTAACCTAACCTAACCTAACCTAACCTAACCTAACCTAACCTAACCTAACCTAACCTAACCTAACCTAACCTAACCTAACCTAACCTAACCTAACCTAACCTAACCTAACCTAACCTAACCTAACCTAACCTAACCTAACCTAACCTAACCTAACCTAACCTAACCTAACCTAACCTAACCTAACCTAACCTAACCTAACCTAACCTAACCTAACCTAACCTAACCTAACCTAACCTAACCTAACCTAACCTAACCTAACCTAACCTAACCTAACCTAACCTAACCTAACCTAACCTAACCTAACCTAACCTAACCTAACCTAACCTAACCTAACCTAACCTAACCTAACCTAACCTAACCTAACCTAACCTAACCTAACCTAACCTAACCTAACCTAACCTAACCTAACCTAACCTAACCTAACCTAACCTAACCTAACCTAACCTAACCTAACCTAACCTAACCTAACCTAACCTAACCTAACCTAACCTAACCTAACCTAACCTAACCTAACCTAACCTAACCTAACCTAACCTAACCTAACCTAACCTAACCTAACCTAACCTAACCTAACCTAACCTAACCTAACCTAACCTAACCTAACCTAACCTAACCTAACCTAACCTAACCTAACCTAACCTAACCTAACCTAACCTAACCTAACCTAACCTAACCTAACCTAACCTAACCTAACCTAACCTAACCTAACCTAACCTAACCTAACCTAACCTAACCTAACCTAACCTAACCTAACCTAACCTAACCTAACCTAACCTAACCTAACCTAACCTAACCTAACCTAACCTAACCTAACCTAACCTAACCTAACCTAACCTAACCTAACCTAACCTAACCTAACCTAACCTAACCTAACCAACATAAACATATAAAAATAAGTAAGCTGAAAATAAAAAATAAGCTAAGCAAAGAACAAGACATGGAATTAGATTAAAATTGTTAAAACATATAGGTAATAAAAAGTAATTGTTAAAAAAAGTTATGTTGTCCATATATTAGTAATATATACGATAACATAAGACACTCAAGTAGATAAAAAGAAATCAGTAAGTAAATAATTTTGATCCAAACTAGTAATGTAAAATGTGGAAATATAAGGCAAACTTCTAAAGAGCTGTTGAAAAGTAATATTAAATTTTTTACAATACAAGAATTCTCTAAAATTCATCAAATAAATGTAGGAATGATTAATTTAAGGTAAACTGTAGGCACTAATTTAAAATAAATAATAAAATAAAAATACCCCTACAAAAGGTCTCTGATAACGTCAGAGGATCACTGAGAAAGGGCAGGAACCTAACCTAACCTAACCTAACCTAACCTAACCTAACCTAACCTAACCTAACCTAACCTAACCTAACCTAACCTAACCTAACCTAACCTAACCTAACCTAACCTAACCTAACCTAACCTAACCTAACCTAACCTAACCTAACCTAACCTAACCTAACCTAACCTAACCTAACCTAACCTAACCTAACCTAACCTAACCTAACCTAACCTAACCTAACCTAACCTAACCTAACCTAACCTAACCTAACCTAACCTAACCTAACCTAACCTAACCTAACCTAACCTAACCTAACCTAACCTAACCTAACCTAACCTAACCTAACCTAACCTAACCACACACTTCAAGACCAGCCTGGCGGAAGGAGACATAACACCAACTAGAGTCTCGGACGTCTCGAGACCTGAGGATCTGGAGACAATCATCACATTATACACACAGAACATCCACCGCTCATGCGAGGTAGCGATCCCAAAACTGGGGTTGCCTAAACGTGACGCGAAGCCCCCATGGTGGAATCCTTCTCTGGACCGTCTCAGAAGAGATGCGATGACGAAGAAGAGAAGGATCCGGAATGCAGCCGCTAGCCGGAGACACTTCACCATCCAGGAATACACACAAGCAAAGCAGACATACACCACAGCAGCAGCGGAAGCAGCCACTGCCAATTGGAAGGAGTTCTGCTCGAAGCAGGACCGAGAGAGCATGTGGGACGGCATCTACAGGGTACTAAGGAAGACAGCCAGAAGACAGGACGACGCGCTCCTGAGAAATACCGCGGGCGAGACGCTCAGCCCACAGCAATCGGCGGATCTTCTGGCAAAAACCTTCTACCCCGACGACTCGACGGATGCCGAAGAACCATACCACACGGCCCTTAGGAGGCTAGCGGAGGAGGATAACCCAACAGGACTGTCAGCCGATGATCCACCTTTCACGACCGCGGAGCTGGAATTGGTTCTCCAAGACCAAAATCCGAAAAAAGCCCCCGGTCCCGACGGTTTAACGGCTGACATCTGCACAGCGGCAATAAACTGCGATAGGGAGGTGTTCTTAGCGATAGCCAACAGGTGCTTGTCGCTGTCACACTTCCCGAAGCAGTGGAAGGTCGCCCACGTGTGTATCCTCCGCAAGCCAGGAAAGGACGACTACACTAGCCCAAAGTCGTACAGGCCAATAGGCCTGCTCTCGGTCCTAGGAAAAATCGTCGAGAAGCTCCTAGTAGGCAGACTCCAGTGGCACTTCCTCCCGACACTTAACACGAACCAATATGGCTTCATGCCGCAGCGCGGAACCGAGGACGCCCTCTATGCTCTAATGGGCCACATACGAGCCGAAATCAAAGCCAAAAAGATCGTGCTTTTGATATCATTGGATATAGAGGGGGCCTTCGACAACGCGTGGTGGCCAGCACTCAAAAAACAAATGGTAGTCAAGAACTGTCCCAAAAACATCTACGCTCTCGTCGCCTCATACCTGGAAGACCGGAACATCAGGGTCAACTACGCCAGAGCGACTAGCGAGAAGGGTACCACGAAAGGATGCGTCCAGGGCTCAATCGCCGGACCGACGTTTTGGAACCTTATCCTAGACTCGCTCCTACACAAGATGGCTAGTATAGGGGTATACTGCCAAGCCTTCGCGGACGACGTCGTCCTAGTTTTCTCGGACCACACAGCCGGTCCCCTGCAGCAAGCAGCCAACAGCACGCTCGACATAATATCGGAATGGGGCGTCCAAAATAAGCTACGTTTCGCCGCGCACAAGACCAACGCGATGGTGTTAACGAGAAAGCTGAAGTACGACATTCCGGTACTGCACATGTCGGGCACGCAGCTGGACCTGGTCGAAGAGGTCAAGCTGCTGGGCCTCACAATAGACTCCAAACTCACTTTCAACGCGCACGTGTCTGCAACCTGTAAAAAGGCGGCAGACATCTACAAGCAGCTCGCATGCGCGGCGAAGGTGACCTGGGGTCTCAACAAAGAGATTATTAGGACGATATATGTGTCGGTGATAGAGCCCATCGTGATGTATGCAGCGAGTGCGTGGGCCCCTGCAGCAGAGAAGCTGATGACAAGAAATCAGTTTGACTCACTGCAGAGGGGCTTCGCGCAGAAGATCTGCAAAGCATACCGCACGGTGTCTCTGACATCGGCACTTATCCTGTCAGGCCAACTCCCCCTAGACCTCCGGGTAATCGAGGCAGCAACATTATTCAAGATCAGGAAAGGACATTCCAGAGAGTTCATACCACCGGGCCGTGAGCTGGAGTGCGACGTGCACCACTCCAAGAATCCTCACCCAGCGCTACTCACAACAACAGAGTACACGCGCCTAGAGGACCTGACTCCCGAAACCCTGGAAACCCACCAAGTAATCGGTCCCCAAATATACACCGATGGCAGCAAGATAGAGGGGAAAGTCGGCGCTGCCCTAACTTGGTGGGAAAACGGGAAGGAGACCAGGTCCAGCACCTTTGGCTTGGAGCCTCACAACACAGTCTTCCAATCGGAAATGTACGCTCTCTTCAGAGCTGTCAGGATGGTGAGAGAGTCCAGGGCGGCCTCCGTAAGCATTTTAAGCGACTCAAGATCGTCACTTGACTTGCTGAGGAGACCGTCTGTCACTCACCACTTGGCACTCCAAATTAAGAGAAGCGTCCGTGAGATCAGAGAGGAGGGCAGAGATGTGAGGCTCTTTTGGCTCAAGGCCCACGTGGGAACTGCCGGAAATGAGAGAGCGGACGAGCTGGCAAAGGAGGCAGCTCTAACGAAAGAGACAGCAGACTACGACAAGGTCCCCGTATCGTTCGTGAGGAGGAAGATACGGGAGGAGACTATAAGGAAGTGGCAAGCGCGATACGAGTCCTCAAGCACAGGAGCGGTCACAAAGGTGTTCTTCCCAGACGTCCTAGCGGCGAAAAGGACACTTAGAGACGCAGTTCTCACACCAATCCACGTGCAAGTCCTAACAGGACATGGAGGATTCTCAGCGTATCTCCACCGCTTCCATCTCAAAGATAGTCCCTCGTGCGTCTGTGACCCCAGCTGCGAAGAAACGGTCTGGCACCTGCTCTTCGAATGCCCTAGGTTCGCCCACGACAGAATGGAGCTGGAAGTAAAGCTAGAAACCCAGCTAAGCCAGTCTACACTCCACACCATCATGGGGAGACCGGCTACTAGGACACCATTCTTGGCATTCGCGAGCAAAGTTGCTACGGTCGCGGCAGGGGCTAACAAAACGGACGCAACCTTGTCTAGTCGAAACCGACTACCACGAACCACCACACCAGCAACCACCACAACAACAACAACAACACCCATCATAGCACAAACCTCTCACACAAACACTAACCAACAACTAGCAACTACATTACAACAACCAGCAGCAACACAAACAGCGGCAGCAGAAGCCAGACCTCAACCAGCTCCCAACATCATGTCCACCACGCAGTTCCTGGCGTGCGGAGGAGACGGAGTCCCAGGAGTCAGGCTGCGAGGAGTCGCCCTGTTTATGAACAGAGAAGGAGAAAGGCTGGGCATAAGTTTCTGCGTAGGCTCAAGCCGACCTGCGGCCCGCATACCAATCTCACCAGGCCTTGCCGCCCTGATCAACGGAAGCACCACTAAAACGAGCATGAAAGGCAGTAAGTATGCTGCACTGCCTCAAGTGGAAGTAGCCTCTCACCGATGCCGTCTAGTGCGATTCAAAGGGAAGACGATCGCACTACTCGAGTGGGGAGAGGAGAATCCATTTGTTCAGGCGAGCTCACTGCTACAGAGGATCAGGGAGGCAGGTGATTACACGGCAGCAACGGCCCGAACCATAAGTGTGGACGCGATGACGGTCGAAGGAGAGAGAGGAGACGTCGCAGACCGCTTTGGCTGTCTAAAGGCCTCAGAACACCACGAGGTAGTCGTCTATGAGGACAGAGGGGAAACTCTGAGCTTCCTCAAAGCCCCTAGACAACCAACAGCCAACGCGACGAGCCCCACGACAAACCCGACCAGCCAGAGCGGTTCGGAGAGGGCCCAGCAAAAGGCAGCCGCCGAAAAAGCTGCAAAGGAGCAGAGCAAAACTACTAGCCCGGAGGACCGGGCAAAGTCGAGGAGTCGCCTGGAAGCCTTCGGCACTTTCCTTACCGCTCTGCTCCCAAGCACCAGCCGTGTTTCACCAACTCACAGGCAGGAAACGGCAGTGGAGAGGTTCTTCAAGAAAAAGCCTAAGGAACCAACCCAGCAGAAGCCTACGCCCACAAGAGCCGATAAAGGGCAAGTCAGCCCGCCGACCCTCGCAGTAAGCCTGGGCACCACGGACCACGTGAAGAGCGCTTTCCTCGAGTATGTAGCAATCGTGAGAGCGACCAGGGAGGTCAATCTCATGACATGCAGGAAGATCCTGCAGACTTTCCAGAGAGATACAGAAGGTCTGCTAAGGGTACTACTCGAGGAAGCAGGGGCAGCAGTGTACGACAACGTCAACTCTCACGTCATCAAAGGGGAGATGACGGGGTCGTACATGGCAGCCTATAGCGCGAAGAGCGGGTTCGTGGCCCTGGACGAGGAAGAAACGGAGCGCTCAGGCAAAATTAAATTCAGAGCACAGAAAGACGACCCGATACTGGTCACCGCCAAATGTACCAAAATCATGCTGGACGATAAGATCCTTGAAATGGCGCAATCCATTTTGGGGACTTCAGAAATCCCAGCATCTCAGGAAAGTTGGGCGGTGCCCAAGATCAGGTGGGTAAACGGAGTTCCGGGTTGCGGTAAGACAACCTGGGTGGTAAAAAACTTCGATGAGGAGAAGGACGTTGTAGCCACCACGACAACCGAAGCTGCCAAAGACCTCAGAGGAAAGCTTGCGCGCCGCTTAGGCGACCGAGTCAAGACAAAGGTGCGCACTATGGCCTCAATCTTAGCCCAAGGGTTCAGGAGCCAAGACAAATGCTACCGTCTCACGGTAGACGAGGCTCTAATGAACCACTTTGGGGCCATAGTTATGGCAGTAAAGTTGTCTGGTGCAAGCGAGATTGTCCTCATCGGAGACGTGAACCAGCTTCCATTTTTGGACAGAGAGAACCTATTCAAGTTAAGGTATACCCGTCCGAACCTGGTGGCTGGTATCACCCAGGAGCTGCTCTGCACGCACCGAAACCCGATGGATGTGGCATTTGC